>CM046886.1:23649025-23686134 GCA_025688845.1 Cucumis hystrix | reverse complement strand
AAATTAAAATAGTAATAATAATAATTGAGATAAGTTAAAAGCTTACTTCAAAAATAATCATAACAATTGAAATGGATTTTTTAGTATTTGGGGAATTAGTATATATATTTTCAATTGTTATTATTATTATTGTTATTATTTTTAGGGTAAGTTTCAACTTCTCTCAATTATTATTATTACTATTTTAATTTGTTTAATATATTTTTAATAACATATTTTTGTTAATATATGTGTTTTTAAAAAGAAATTGAAAAAAATATATATGTATAATTTTGATTAAGAAATAATCCAATTAAATTATGAAAGGTGAATTTAATAAAAAAAAATTGAATATTAAGATATTTAAAATATTTAAAATATACAAAAAATAAAAAATAAAAGATTAAAAAAAGAATAAATTAAAATTGAAAAACTGATATTAATTTTGATAAGTAAAGATATTTTTATAATTGAGGGGTATATGAATTAGTATATATATAAAATAATAAAAAAGAATAAGGTATGGAAGCACATATAATGTATATTATATACAAATAATGAAAGAAAAAAAAAGGCGTGGGACCCACATGATCACCTCACTAAAGTCGTGGACGTTGCCCAAACTCACCTAATTTTGTCAATAGTTTTGGCTCAAACCTATTTTTGACCATACTTTCTAAAATCAAATTATTTTTAAAAAAGTTTCTGGAAAATTATTTAAGTTGCAAACTTACAATTGGACATAACTGTAGCATTTGAAAAGATTGGACATTTTTTTTTAAATGTAAGTAAATTAGACATCATTTTGGGTTCGCAATATTTGAAATTGATTAGGCATATTAGTACAGCTTCCATATAAGGTTTACTTGCCTAAGTGTATATGCACTTGCACCAACTAACTTTAGGTTGCTAAAGTTGATATTTAAAATTATAAATAAAAATACGACAAACTATTTAGCAAATTTTTTTTTTTAAAAAAAAAAAACCATTAACGAACTTTAGATTTTTTTTTAATTTAATTAAAATGCAATTTGGTATTCATCCAATGCCCTCAAACAACCAATATTGGTTCATATGGATTTGAATCCTTCAAAATTGATTAATTGAAATTGATTAAAGAATAATAACGATTCATGCAATAAAATTATTGAATTAGATATATCAACTTACGCTTTTAAGTAAATTAATGGAAAAAAATACAAAAAAGCTTAACATTTATTAAAAACTACAAAAATAAATAAATAAATAAAAATAACCTCAAAACACAAAGGTACCAAAACAAAAACGATATATTAAACATTTTTATTTTAATAATTTTTCGAAAACTAAAATCTCTCTTTCCCTATCAGCACTTTTGCCACTATTTTCTCAATTTTTAAGTATTTGATTCAGCTTACATACTAATTTTACGAAACAATCTAATGTTGTTTGCCAAGTAAACTTGTAAAAAATTAATTTTTAGGTAGAGAATCACTTTGAATAGAGAACTCATAATCTCCTAATTAGTTATCGAGACTTTTCTTGGCCAACCTATAATGGTTGCTACTATTTTTTTCGATTCTATTACATCATTAAATTCATTTTCTTTTCATCTTCCATACAACCAAGATACATATACAAAAATCCAGAAGACCCAGAAACAACTACTAATAATCCAAAGAGATCACATTTGCCACAAGATTTGTCTACAAATTGAAAGAAACCTAATGTGACATTTTATTCACAACTATAACATCACAGTCATCGATTATATTGTTTAAATATTATTGAATTCAATTCAATTTAATCAATACTGTAGTGAAATCAAAGATTTTAAATTATGAAACACATATTTGAAGTTGCTTTCTATTTCACGATATAGAATAAACCATCACCAATACTCTTAGTTCTTGAAAGAAGATAAATACCTTTGGCTGTTCTTAATTAACTGTCATCATTCTCTCTCTTTGGTGGGTCTGAACTGACAATGGGCAGATTTCTTCTGTATTGAGGCGATGTCAACCTTCTTTCCAATGGTGTTTTTCTCTTGCTGACTACGAACCTGTTGACACCTTGGCGCATCGGCATGATTGATGGAAAATCTTCATCAGGAATCTGACTTAGTTCGGAGATGTCCTTGATCTGAGCAACACGACGGAACCATCTCTGTGCTTTAGCTTCCTCTGACATGTCCAATGGATCTGGTTCGGTAACTGCTGAACCCTCCAAACTCTTTCCACTCCATTTCTCTCTTATGTTCTGCACCTCGGATGCTGCGGATGGATTTCCTGCTGCACTGGCGTTGTGATTAGACTCTTTTTTAACGTAATCACTACTTGAAGCTTCACTGTTCCAACTTGAACTCCCTGTACGAAGTGCTGAGTTAAACCTGCTTGTTTGAGTTTCTTGATTATCAGCCTGTTGAGCGTTATTTCCATCATCGACTCCAATTCTAGTGTTGTTCGACTGTGCTCCAGTTGCTTTACTGTTTGAGTTATCTGAAGAGGGCTTATCTTTCTTAGCGAAGTAGTCTGGTGGAAAAGGAACAAAGGGGACAAAGTTAGAACTGCCAGATTGCTCTGCTGCATGTCTCTTATACGCTGGAGACGTTAAAGACCGGTCCTTCTTTTTACTAACTACAAATCTATTTTCTCCCTTGCGTATTGGCATAATCTCAGGGAAGTCTTCATCAGAAATTGCACTAGGAAGATCTGTCACATTGTGCAGTTCCGCAACCCTTTTAAACCATCTCTCAGATTTTTCAGCATCTTCCTTCTCTTCATTGATTTTCTCAGTCTCATTCCGAGGTGGAGTACCTCCTACTTCCTTCATTTCATTGCTCTGAGAAGCACTGCCTGTCCACTCATTAGAGCCCGATGAAAGGGATTTGTTATTATCAGTACCAACTACCTTACTCTCCATGGTTGAATTTGTAGGCTTTTTCGCAAACATATCTGGAGGTAATGGAACAAATGGAACATAATTGGAATTGCTTCCTTTCAAGGATTCATATTGCAAAGAACCTGAACTGGATGATGAAGTATAATTGGTACTAGTCCCTTGTTCCTTTCCAAGGTTCGAGGATTGAGAATTAGGTGACGTGCGACCAAAAATGTCATCCAAACGTTGACCAATTTTTTCTTCAAGAGAATTGTTAGCAGCAGAAAGTTCATTGCTGTTATTTTC
Organism: Cucumis hystrix; assembly: GCA_025688845.1. Lineage (NCBI taxonomy): Eukaryota > Viridiplantae > Streptophyta > Magnoliopsida > Cucurbitales > Cucurbitaceae > Cucumis > Cucumis hystrix. Next base: position 23,682,990 of record CM046886.1, on the reverse strand, counting down.
TGGGACGCCATCGTTGTTGCCTAAATTTCCTTTGTATTGAGCATTAGCCAACCTTCTCTCAAGAGGTGTCTTCCTCGTGCTCACAACAAATCTATTAACTCCTTTTCTCAATGGCATTATTTCGGGGAAATCTTCATCTGCTATCGAGGAGCTGGAATCCGATGTACCGTCCAGTTGAGAAATCTTGCTAAACCAACGTTGAGCTTTCTCTTCATTAGCAGCCAACTTACTATCAATGTCGACCTTAGTTGCACGACTTCCATTGTCATTCCCTGAAGCAAAATTCTCGTTGATGTTACTGACAGATGGAGCCCCTGGCCTTCTGCAATCACACCTTAAGCACAACGTATTCCTCCAATAATTGAAAAAATCACATCTGCCAAAGCAATCAGAATATAATGTTTCATTTAGTCATTCAAAACAAAGGGAAACAGAAAAACATATCAAGTTTGAGATAATAGAGAATCACTCCGTACTGAGGGCATTCCCATTCTCCACCATTCAGCTGTCGCTTTGGTCGTGCTTCGTCACATTCGAGGCATTTCACATTTCTTGCAAAGTTCATGAAACTACATCTGCACTCATAAATATCCAAAACAAGGTTACATCAGTAGAGGCAATGACATATTATACACGCTTAACCAGTATATGCACATATCATTTGAAGATACAACCTTAGCAGTGTAAAATGAAGTAGTCTTCATAAATTACTATCACAAACAAATAAATATCTACCTTGGACAAATCCAGTCGCCTCTTTTCATTTCAATTTTTGGCCCATAAGGCCCTCGTGGTAGCCCATATTTGTCAGGAAACTGATTGGCCGTCTGAAGATTTGGATCTGGATTACTAAAACCAAGCTGGCATATTTCACGTAACAAATTCCTCACAGATGATTCTACCAGATCTCTACCGTACAGATTACTTTCTGAAGAAACAGTTGGGTTCCTTGCATAGCTCAAGATAAATTTGAATAAATCAATTATGTGTGCCTTATCGTGATCCAAAACCTACCAATGGTCATAGCACAAGGAGAATATTGTAAATTGTTGAGACCCACAACATGAAATTGGAGCTGGAATAAATTAAGTAAAAATTAAAATAGCAATTCTTCAAGAAGAAATAATTAATCCATTGACAAAATTTAACCTGTACAGAGTTGCACATTTTAGAAGTCGAAAAACAGACTAATTATAGGATACAATGGATGTGACACTTAAAAATAATAAAAAAAGGCACAAATCATATTCTTTTACAGTTTTACATGGTACAAAAAACATTTTACCATGGGAAGGTATCATTATTCTCCACCCCAAAGGGTTCAATCCATGGTGGCCACCTACCTAGGAATTAATTTACTACGAGTTTCCTTATGTTGTAGGGTCAGGCGGGTGTCCCATGAGATTAGTCGAGGTGTGCGTAAGCTGGCCCGAACACTCACGGATATAAAAAAAAACAAAAAAATCCTCCACCCCAAAGTCTAGGGGTTTAGAAAATGTCTCGAGTAGATAGAGGATCCTTTTCTGAATTCCTCTCCATATCTAAGAGTGTATAAGTTCAACAGATTTCTTTATACTGTCAAATTTCTGAGTGTTCACATCATGACCTTTCTTTTCAATGGTAGTTATTTGCAGTATTCAGTATTTAACTGAGTAAAGTAAAGTTACCAGTACTTAACTGAGTCAGAGTACATATTCAACTTTCTTCATCTTTCATCCTTTTTAATTCTAGTTTAAGAGAAGGGGCTTGATTGCTTTAGTCCATCTTTCGACCTTTATACAAATTTTTATCATGACCAAGAAGGAATTTGAACTTTCCACTATCTTTTGAACGATGAAGCATCATTGGTGTATTCTATATTATTATATCCATAGAGACCTAGTTGTTTCCATAAATGAGTAAGGAAATGAAATACTTAGTCATTTTATATGATGTCTCCAAAGGATCATGAAATGCTAGGTCATTGGCATGTTCCTTGCCTCAACAGACTACAGTCGCATGCTCTAGTCTAGATCATAAGATGCTTTCCTGTTTATCCCAAACTCCCTCTATTATCCAATATAATAGAAGGGGTAGGAACTTCCAGCCTATCTCAATATTATAAAATAACTTAACCAAAGGAAATAGCATTACAATATTATTCTCTACTTTCAACATCTTAAACCAGAGAATAGGAATCGTTCACTTTGTATTTGTTCCAAGATTGCAGTCGGCCTTTCTCCTCTAGCATACAAACATTATAACTAATTGTTGCCGATGATAGATAATTGCATCAGTTAACAGATCCCAGCATGGCTTGTAGTTGTAGCACTAGTCCGTGAGCTTGGGTTGTGGTCTGGTATTTGGTGGAGCCATCGAGCATCAAGAAACCAAGTGTCCCTTAGTTTGATGTACATTGGTCACTTAGCCAATGTCAATCAACCAGGTGCTACCAATACACAAAATTGTTTTTCCTTTACCCCTCGGGATCAAAAGTGCACTCTAAAATGCTTTTGAAGAATAAACACTAAAGGCTCATTAAGACAAGTTGTTTCCTCCATTAACAAGCACTAAACCCCTCAGTACGCCAACAACTGGCGGCAATTACAGTTAATATAACGAGATATTATGAAAAATTAACAACTCACCTGAGTTTCGTCACCTCGTAAAAACAACTTCATCTTCCTCGATGAATCGTCCCCATCTCTGAAAAAACATGGGCTCACGCTTTCAACCAACACCTCAATATCCTTCCTCGGAAGCAATCTGCCTCAATAATTAAAATTAAAATTAGTTTTTTTTAGGAAAAAAAAAAGGTTAAGGACCAACCATATACTTGCTTTCAACAACCCAATAGAGTAAATTCAATATAAATAAAGCACAAAACGAACCCTAAGAGATGTTCTCGCTCGAGGGAAAACGCATGGCAAGCATTGGCCGTACTCAAAAACTCAGCCGGAAGCTCCAGATCAGCGACGAGCTCAATTCCAGAAACCTGACGACCGAAGTAGCCACCGGAGATGAGGCCCCCGAGGAACTGAGACCATTCCCGCCAAGTATAAGAATCCGGAGAAAACATGCTATTGGCGGACCCTGGGTCTTCAAAACTCCCGAAGTCGTCCCCAATAGTGGAGACCTGGGAATGAACATGGCGAGAGGCTCTAATTGAGTGAAAGGAAGAGGATAAGATTCTGGCGCTGGGCTGGAGAGAAGATCGAAAGAACTTGTGGTAATGAGAAGCATGGCGGAGAAAGGAAGAACGGCGATGGTGAATGAGAGGAAGAGGACCGGAAAGGAGGACGAAGAACCTAGTGGCTCCGCCCATTACGGCGGAGAGAGGTGGCGAGAGTAATGGAAGCTTAAACCCTACGGTGAAGTGAAAATTGAGGAGAGCGAGTTGTTAGATAACCCTACTTTATTTGGATGGAGGTTAACTTAGTTATACAACTAGTCCACATCTAATTTACATTTCTCTGGTAAATTTATAGGAAGGTTTTAATTTTATATCGTTTAAGACTAAACAAATATTTAATTTTGTATTATATGATTGATGATATTTTTATATCACTAACTATCAATATCACCATAAAAATGATATCATTTTTTATTAAATGTTTGTTATGAATAAAATGTTTTGGTATAGCAAATAAATATTTGGCAAATTTATTACTTTTTACAATAATAAAGCAAGAAACTTTTTTCTTCCTTAGCTGAAACAGAACTTCTCAAGTCCCGATATTTGAAAACAGTAGAAGAACTGGAAGAAGAAGAGCGATTTGCTTTTCTCGTACAAAAATGTCCCAACATGAGAGTTCTCCGCCAGCTTCACGCTCACATTCTCACACGCCCTCTTCCGCTTTCCTCATTTGCCTTTGCACTTTCCAAAATCGTTGCTTTCTGTGCTCTTTCTCCCTTTGGCAACATCAATTATGCCCGCTCAGTTTTCGCTCAAATCCCACACCCCAACATTTTCTCTTGGAATTCTCTAATCAAGGGCTATTCCCAGATTCATACCCTCTCCAAAGAACCCATTTTTTTGTTCAAGAAGCTTACTGAAACAGGGTACCCTGTTCCCAACTCCTTCACGTTGGCTTTTGTTCTCAAAGCTTGTGCGATTGTTACAGCGTTTGGAGAGGGTTTACAGGTTCATTCCCATGTTTTAAAAGATGGGTTTGGCAGTAGTCTGTTTGTTCAAACTTCGCTGGTTAACTTTTATGGAAAGTGCGAAGAGATTGGTTTTGCTAGGAAGGTGTTCGAGGAAATGCCTGTGAGAAACTTGGTGGCTTGGACTGCGATGATTAGTGGGCATGCGAGAGTCGGAGCAGTTGATGAAGCTATGGAGTTGTTTAGGGAGATGCAGAAGGCTGGGATTCAACCGGATGCGATGACTCTAGTGAGTGTTGTTTCGGCTTGTGCTGTGGCGGGGGCCTTGGATATTGGCTGCTGGTTGCATGCTTACATTGAGAAATATTTTGTTTTGACTGATCTCGAGCTTAGCACTGCACTTGTGGATATGTATGCTAAATGTGGATGTATTGAGAGGGCAAAGCAGGTTTTTGTTCATATGCCTGTGAAAGATACTACAGCTTGGAGCTCCATGATTATGGGCTTTGCATATCATGGACTTGCACAGGATGCTATAGACGCGTTTCAACAAATGTTGGAAACTGAGGTAACGTTCGATGATGTGTAAGTTTGTTGTAGGTTAATAAATTTTAAAAAGCTTCACTTATGTTTATGAACTAATTTTATGTCTAATAAGAGTTAACACCGATGCAGCATCTTGATTAGATTAATAAGTGATGGATTTATACCACATGAACAACAGAATAGGCCTACTGAAGAAAATGAAGGAAGACAGTCAAAAAAATTTAATGACCAAGTAGGCTAAATCCATTCTAAATAATGTAAATCAACTTTGCAACCATAAGAGAACTCTAATTACACATTTCCTCTTTTACAAGTTCATTCTTCTCAGTGTCAGTTCTAGTTCTTGTTTGGTACAAGTTCTGGGTTTTGATAGTCATGCACATATTAAGATAAATCTTATTTTCTTGCTTTTGTCAATTATTTTCAGTGGTGGTTTTCAGGTGACGCCGGACCATGTAACTTTCCTCGCTGTTCTATCAGCATGTGCTCACGGTGGACTTGTCTCTCGAGGTCGAAGATTTTGGTCACTCATGCTTGAATTTGGTATTGAGCCATCAGTTGAGCATTATGGTTGCAAAGTTGATTTACTGTGCCGATCAGGTCTTGTTGAAGAAGCTTATAGAATCAATACGACAATGAAAATCCCCCCAAATGCTGCAACTTGGCGGAGCTTGCTAATGGGTTGCAAGAAGAAAAGGCTGTTGAATCTAGGCGAGATCGTTGCCAGGTATCTTCTTGAACTAGAACCCTTAAATGCAGAGAACTACATTATGATTTCCAATTTGTATTCTTCTCTTTCACAATGGGAGAAGATGAGTGAACTAAGAAAGGTGATGAAGGAGAAATGCATTAAGCCGGTACCGGGTTGTAGCTCAATCGAAGTTGATGGTGTTGTTCATGAGTTTGTGATGGGTGACCAGTCCCATCCTGAGGTGAAAATGTTGAGAGAGTTTATGGAAGAAATGTCGATGCGAGTCCAGGATTCAGGGTATAGGCCAAGTATTTCAGATGTACTTCACAAAGTTGTGGATGAAGAGAAAGAATGCGCTTTAAGTGAGCATAGTGAGAGATTTGCAATTGCATATGGGCTACTCAAAACTAGAGCACCTGTTGTGATTAGGGTAGTGAAGAATCTGAGGGTGTGTGTAGATTGTCATGAAGTGATCAAGATAATCAGTAAGTTATATGAAAGAGAAATTATTGTACGAGATCGAGTTCGATTCCATAAGTTCATAAAGGGTACTTGCTCTTGTAAGGATTTCTGGTGAATGGTATTCTTTTATTTTCTTTCACGCATAATCCTTTTCCTTCCGTTTTTAGATTATGTCCTCTCCCTACCTCCCACATCCTCTATTATTTTAAAAAAATTGACATCTTGAAGCAAATCATAAAATAAGAAATATTGAGTTAATATGAAATAAAACTAAAAAATATAAAATTAAGAGAAACCCATATAAAAAATAAACCTGGTTAAATTGAAGATAAAGATTCGTACAATTAATCAATTTAACTAATACTATGAATTTAGAGCTTAATAATCCCATAACACCCACTTTAGATTGCCTTTGATTCGTTGGATTAGGGCAAACATGATTAATTTGAGGAGATTCTCTGCACCTCGACATGCAGTTGAGTCCAAAGACACTGCCATCTTCCAAGAACTTCATACTCTGAACTACTCCAAAACGACAAAAAAAAACTCGATCGTTTTGTTTCCTTCTTCTTCAACCACTCCACAGATAATTAATTTCAATCTCAAATATTATTCCAAAAATCGAAACTCTTTCATTTGAAACTTTTTGTATGAGTAAAACAATTGTATGTATTTTTATTTATAACAATTTCAGCTGTCAATTGGCATGTGTAATGGCATGCACAATTCATAAATTACACCAAAAAGGAAAACCCCTAAATCAATTCAACATCATCAAAAATCCGCCGAATGAAACACATTCTCCGCATCAAAACTCCCATCCATGGCCACCGTCTTCATTCCATATGCCGTCACTAGCTCCGTTGAGTGTCCGCTGTCGTACGCCTGAAAAATCTGGTGCAAATAATGGTGGTGGTGGTGGTGGTGGTGGCCGTCGGAGTCGTGATCGGAGGGAGGATGGTAGTAGAGCCGAGCAGTTTGAGGACAGTGAGAGTGAAATCTGGCCGCCATTCTTACTCCTACGTCCAACAATTCAACGAATTTCCCCATCGACCGGACTTTCTCTACCGTTGATTTTCCTTTTTGTTTTTGTGATGATGAGAGAGAAAGGGAACGGAGAAGATGAAGATTGAAGGGAGCGAAATTAGGCGTTTATATAGGCCATTGATTTTTGCGGTTTCGTTTCTCTTTCGTTTTTGTACTTCTCTTTTGCAGTTGAGGGCCTGTATTTGTCCTTATTTGCTATCTTTCCCCTGTCGATTCTGTTATTTCTATGTGTGGCCATGAATTGAGTCAAATTGGTGAAAGTAGTAAAGTTGTTGGGTCTTTTATATGAAGATGCAAAACAAAAAAAATGTAAAAGCTTATAATAATTATTTTATTTCATTATATAAATTTTAAAAAAAATTGAGAAGATTGTGAGGGAAATAGTTTAGGGACAATTTAGATTTCCAATATTGAAATAGATTTAAAAATCTTGTTTTCAAATTTAGAACTTGACTATTAGTTTTGTTTATGATATACTACTTCATACATCAAATACACCTGGTGAATAACACTGATATGTTAGCATAAGTGAATGAAGTCACATACCTCTACACAATTTCAAGGTCAAGTCATGTATCGTATCCACAACTTTGCTTTATCATGTACTGAGTACATGACTTCATTATCCTATTTTTGTTTTTTTTTTATTAATTATCATTATTAAATATCTATGATTTGAATGTATGCTATGGGTTTTAAATGCATGTGTTTGGATGGGCAGGATAATTAATATGTGAAAATTAAGAGAACGTATTTGGGTTACTAATATGTATATATAACCTATAACTAAATAATTATTTAATGAAATAGAAGAAAACTAGTACCATTAGATTAACAATATTAGTTAATTTTTTTTAATAATAAATAATTTTATATAGCTAAAACAAATAATTAAAATTAACGTTAATGATTAATCAATGTTAATTTATTAATTAATGAGACTTCATTCATTTCATATGTATAAAAATTTCACTAGTTTATAAGCATTAAAAAACTTATGTGAGGTGAGTTTTAATATTTTCGAGATAATAACATCAAGAAGAGAGAGGGCATATGAATAAATATGGGAAATGAAGGAGACAAGAGGGAATGTGGGTTTTGTTTGGTATTATTGAAGTTTCAAAGGGCAAAAAAAAGGGGTCCAACTTGAAGGCTATGAGACTTGAAATTGTATGGTTGCGTTGAAGTTTCGCGTCTGTGTTGACCTTACCATTGATTCTTTCAAGTTCCACGTTTGGCCATTTCTTTTTTCTTTCCTTCTTCAACAACTTCGAGAAACGTGGACAACGCTTCACTTAAGATATTTATTAAACCATCAAATATACATATAAATAAATTAATTGATTTGATTTTCTACGTTCTATAAAGTAAAATGACACTTTTAATTTCTGTAATTTGAACAAATTTAAATGGTCCGTTAGTTAAAAAAAAGAACGTGACATTGCACATGTGGCTGTTTTGATGTGAATCTTAAATTTGAGAAATAGAGAAAATATAAACTATAAAATTGAGGAAGATTATCGTAGATAGTAAAAGAGTTTAAAATATTTACAAAATAGCAAGATTTCAAGTCTTTTTCTATCATCAAAATGAAAAGTTGCTATATTTTGTACTTATTTTCAACTATTTTCTCATTTATGATAGTCATGCAAAATTTTATCGATGGCGGACACTAAAAAAATCTATTTTCAATAAAATTTATGGATATTTTAGCTATTCTTACCATTGTGAATCTTGATTGACTATACTTTTAAAACATGTAATAAAAACAAAAAAGGTTGAGAGTCATGTTGCAATTATTTGAGACTCACATCGGCTGTGTGATACTTGCTTTAACATTTTTTAGTAGGTTTAGTTGATTTAAACTCAAATAGTTGATGACACAAAAAGTGTACCTAACTTGGTACATCTACCCTATTTGGAGCAAAACAGTTTTTTGGTGCAAGTGTTTTAAAAACCATTTGAAAGTTGGATCTTTAAGTTAATTCATTTTGTCGTACTTAGTTTTTTATTTTAAATACAATAACTACATAAAGAACACGAGACATCGAACTTTTAACTTTCTAAAAAAAACTATACCAATTATTGTCATATCAATCATGGTTGATTCAAACAAGTTATAAATTGACTATCAAACATTGTACATCTTGATAACGGAGCCATGTTGCCTTTGTTTTGAAGCTTTTAAAACAAAACTTATTAGAGTTTAATTTTTAGATAAATTATTTGAAATAATAAAAATTTCAAATATATTTGCAAATATCAAAATAAAATTAGATGGCTCATCGTAAAAAGAAGAATATTCTAATTTTATTTCGTATAGCATATGACCTAAATACCCCCAGTAGAATGTAAAAAACCTTTTCCAAGAAAAAACCCAAATTATTCCTTCCCGCCATATCGTAAACCCTCCAAAATCTTAGAGCTATTCGTCGGAGAAGGGCGGTGCCGTTACCATGTCCGGCGGCCGTCCGATTACCGTCCTCAATGTGGCAGAGAAGCCATCGGTGGCAAAATCTGTGGCTACCATACTCTCCAGGAACCAGGGTCTACGAGTTCGCGATGGTCGTTCTCGCTACAACAAGATTTTCGAGTTCAACTACGCCATTCGGGGCCAGTCTTGCAATATGATCGTCACTTCTGTCACTGGCCACCTCATGGAGCTTGCTTTCGAAGAACGGTACCGCAAATGGCATTCCTGCGACCCAGTCCAGCTCTTCCATGCTCCCGTCAACAAATTTGTCCCCGAGGTTTGTTTCGTCTTCTTCCTACTTGCATTTTCCTATGCCTTTCTTCCTAGACAGCATTGTCGCGTTTGATGTCTGCATCATGGATGCCTATAGACGCATTTAATATGTAGCATTCAGTGTATTGTTAGTTTAGCTTGTAGCAGTTTCAGGTAGGAAGACCAACGGTCTTTAGTATTAGCCTTATCTCAGACAAAATGTGAGGGTCGGCGCTATAAGCCGATACATTTTTTTTAATCCATTTCTATGAAAATGTTCCTCCTCTTTGCCTCGAAGTGGTCCTGGATCATTCTCTCTCTGATCTTAGTTAGGCAAGTTTCAAGTGGCTGTTCTTGATTCTAATCAGTGCATCTTCCTATTGGGGTTACCACATCAGAGTTGCAGTCAGCGAAGGTTTTGCTTGACAAGTAGCTGAAAAACAATCTGATGGGGGAAGGAACCATGGGATAAATGAGCAACGACCTGGAAGACCCTCTCGCTATAGGAGGATAGAAATGTATATCTGGCGATATAGACACTTGCACCCCCAAATAGGAGGTGAGGTGTACTGGAATTATAGAAGTGGAATCAAATATCTGAAAAAGTGAATTGTGTTAAAAGTCAGTTTTCCAACACCATAATCATCTTGTAAAGGTTGTTGAAGAAATTGGCACAAAAGAGATGAGCACATTTGAGAAAATATTTTTTCATTATCTCTCGATACACACTCACCCACTTTTCTTCACTTTGAAGTTGTCTTACTCTCTAGCTTTTCTTTTTTTTCTTTCTTTCTTTCTTGACTGACTCACATGCAAGCACTCATCCTTTTTGTCCAAGTAAGGTCTCTCTCTAGGTTCTTCTTGGATTCTACATATATTCTTAGTTATTTCTAGGGGTCATCCTTATTTAAAGGAATTCTCAAAATTCTTTGGGGCGTAAAGTAGGCATAAGTTATTTCTATATCTTTTTTTTTGAGATACTTGTTTACATTCTTATAGATAATTCTAGAGATGTCCAATATTTACACTCAAGCTATTATTGTAGATACTTCAAGAAGGATCTAAAAAAGTTATTGTTGCCTTCTACTTTGACGAAGGCACAAAAAGATCGGTAAAAGGTAAAGCCACCCAGTAGTCAAAGGGAAGAATATGTCTCACTAGCTAGTTTGCCTATATTTAAATGCTATTTTCCTTTATTTGGGAAAGCCAAAAGATCATTGACGAGAATTCAGATTACCGAGAAACACGTAAACAAGGCTTTAATAAGATTTTAAACAGCTCCATGAAACTAATCGCAATCTTGAGTTCTCTACGGTTATCTTACTTTTACTACTACATCCCCATGCGAGTTAAAGATATCGACAATGCTCTAATATCTAACCTTGTCCTCTCACTTATATTCTTGGACTTCTATTTATTTTTATTTTTAATGTTGGATGTGGATTAGATAAAGTGGAAAATATTGAGAAATCAATCTTCAACGTTAAATTGGATTGATCAATATGGCAAGAAGCAGAGACCTATAGGCTTCCATCAGTCTCTTGGAACGTGTACTCCAAAAACTATAACATTTTATTGTGTTAAGAAATCTAATGCTCTCCTATAGCCCCTCTCATTTGTAAAATTCTGTTGACCTATAAAAACTTCGCTTGGCTTGGAAATTTTTTCCTTTTGTTGATCACTCTCCTTCCACATCCAATCACCATCTAATAAATATTTTGTAACCTCATCAAGTAACTTTCACCCTGCAAGTCCCATATCGCCGCATGGACACGTCACTAAAATTCACGTCATGGCAGAAAGGTCTCTAAGGTCTGGTATTGTAGTCTCTGCAGTTTATGACAAGTTTTGAGCTGGATTTTCATTGTGGTTAAAACTGTTGTTAGGACAAGTTGGATATAAAGAGGACTTTGGAACAAGAATCTAGAAGGTCTCAATGGCTTGTCCTTTGGCTTGATTGTGATAGAGAAGGAGAGAATATTGCATTCGAAGTGGTGGAAGTTTGCACAGCAGTAAATCATCATCTTAACATTAAGAGAGCTCACTTCTCTGCTTTGATTGAAAGGTTCCACATTTTAAATCTTGTTTCTATTTTGCTACGTAGTTTTCAAAGGTTCATTGCTGATTACGTCTACATTGTGAATGACAATTTTGAGTTCAGGGATATTCACGAAGCTGTTCAAAATCTTGTCCAACCAAATAAATGGTTTGCTGACGCAGTTGATGCTAGACAAGTAATTGCACTTCGGCAGAACTTCCATTTTGTTGTAATTGTTTACTGCTATTATTACGGTTACTTTTATACTTGCAGGAAATTGATCTAAGAATTGGAGCTTCTTTCACTAGGTTCCAAACTTTGCTGTTGAAAGATGCATTTAATATTGATTCTGTCACAGATGACAGAAATATTGTTTTGAGTTATGGGCCATGTCAGGTAAGTTGTAGGTCCATACTTTACTCTTCTTCTTCCTCCTCTCTCTCTCTCAAATGTATTACACTGCTGCTGATGCTTACCTGTATGCCTTCTTGCTTTCTTTCGTCCTTAGTTTCCTACTCTTGGCTTTGTTGTTGAGCGGTACTGGGAGATTCAATCCCATGAGCCAGAAGAATTTTGGACGATCAACTGTTCACACAATTCTGATGATGGGATTTCTACGTTTAGTTGGACGTAAATTGCTGATGACTTGATTTATTTGATAATTTTAATATTTTCCCGTCAAACTTTAACTGTTGGTGATTATTAGGTTTATTCATTTTGCAGAAGAGGGAATCTATTTGATTATACTTGTGCTGTTGTATTCTATGAAATGTGTGTACAAGAATCCACTGCTACAGTGAGTATGTTGAAATTTTACTTGGCGTATAATCCATAATGCATGCTGTTTCTGGATTTATAATCTTTCATTTCTATTTAGGTTGTAAATGTTAGACGACAAGAGACGTTAAAGTACCCTCCTCATCCATTGAATACAATTGAGCTTGAAAAACGAGCTTCACGGTACTTCCGAATGAGTTCTGAACACACCATGAAGGTTACAGCCAAGATTTTATCTTTGCTTCATTATTAATTCATAATGCATGCTGGAATTCCTCTGTTGTAGGACTCCCTTCTGTTGTGGGCTTGGTTTTTTATCCCTCTGTATTCTTTCATTTTTTTCTCTCATTAAAGTTGCGTTTTCATCTAAAAAGGGAAAAAAATCTTTGCTTTATATTACTTAGTTTGCATTCATCAACTTATTTCATTTCATTTAGCCTTTTGAGTTTCTTATACGAAAATGTTTTAAGGAAATTGCTATGATAGGTAATAAATAATGATTCTTTTGTTTGTTTTGTTGTAACCTTCATACGATTCTCTTGTTTTTGTCGTCGCTATTTAATTTACCTTTAAACTTTTTTTCATGTTGGTAATAAAGAAGCTCTAAATTGTTTTGGTTGTTTTAAGGTGGCCGAAGATCTATACCAAGCAGGTTTCATTAGTTATCCTCGTACAGAGACTGATTGCTTTTCTCAAAGGACCGATCTTCATGTAGGTATACGTTTTGGTGATGGTCTCTGCTACCAATCTCGCTGGCATCTTTTTCTTACTTTTTTATTATTATTATTATTTTGAGGAAATGTTTTTCTTACTTGAGCTAACAATTTTGAGGTTGAATTATTTGGCTGAACGCCTAGTTTTCCATGGTCGTAGATTTAGTAAAACTTTTAACTGAAGTAAACTTAAAGAACGGTTGTTGGAGTAATGTATTTATTGTGAGATAAAACGTGTAGAATACTTTTGTGTTTTCCCATCTTTAGGATCAACCATTAGCCTTTACTAACGTTGCATTTGAACAAGGCTTCTTAGTTTTTGATAAGTATAGCTCAAGTGGTCAGCAATGATGCTTCCCATAATAGGGTGTTTTGGTTCACAACTTCTCCGGTTCTTTTAGTACTTTAAATTCTATGTTTTGTTTAATCAAAAGCTTGCTAATTTACTTGAAAGTCTGAGTCTATAGCTATTAGTTATGCATAACTTTCAATTGACAAATGGATATTTAACTTTATCCATGGAATCTCGGCATATTTTAGTGAAAAATGGGAAAGATGTCTAATGTGTTCAACCTTGTTCTCTTTAGCTTGTTGAGTTTAATTGGTGCTTAAGAACTTCAATAATATAGGGCATTGTGCGAGAACAACAAGAACACCAGATATGGGGAGCATATGCACAGAGGTTGCTAGATCCGGAATCAGGACTTTGGAGGAATCCTAGTGGTGGTGGGCACGATGACAAAGCCCATCCACCTATTCACCCAACAAAGTTCTCGGCTGGGGAACGCGGATGGAGCCAGGATCACCATGTAAAAGTTTTTGTTTACTTGTCTGTTAAATTGCATATCTGTGTTTATTTTGGTCCTCGTATATTGTCAACTTGTAGTCCTTAGTCATCAATAATTGTGAGATTTTTTCTTCACAGAGATTATATGAGCTAGTCGTTCGCCATTTCCTTGCATGTGTATCACAGCCAGCTGTAGGTGCTGTAACTACAGTTGAAATTGATATTGCTGGTGAATTGTTTTCTACGTCTGGGAGGATGATACTAGCAGTGAGTTCTCCACATAAATTTTCTGAATCTTTTATTTTTTTAAGAGGGCTAATAGTATTTTGAGGTAATGCCTTGGTGATTGGCAAGCTGGGATGAGCCATATGTATGGACGGACCACCATGTAAATTTTCTCCACTCTTGTGTCTTACAGAACAAGCACAGTTACTATGTCTCAAAGTACAATTATTTAAAAGAAAAAAAAAAAAAAAAGACATAAGAGACCACTTCATTCCAGAAAGGGAACAAAAAGAACAACCTACCGAGTAAAGGGACAGAGTTCCTAACTTGATAAGAAGAGGTCACAAAAACACATTCCAATCTAGGTTAATGGTGAAACTGGAATAAGTACAAAAGGACTAGCAATGTCGGAAGCTGTGAGCTGTACAAAGTCACAAAAATAAACAAAAGATTTGATCTTTAAAGTCTTTATCATTGCTTTAACCGCATTTGACCATATCACCTTTACTTTATCTTTAAGCCCCCGACCATTAAGAGACTCCACTAGCCAATGGACTTTCTTAGACCACCGTAAGCTGAACAAATTTCCACAAAAAAAATTCCATACTCTATTACTGAAATCACAATGAAGGAATAAATGAGTCAAAGACTCTCCATTGCTTTTGCATAACACACGGATATTTAGAGATAACTGAAAATAAGGAAACCTTCTTTGCAACTAGTCAAAAGTATTGATACTGCCAGGAGCCACATACCATAAAAAAAACTTCACTCCATTTCTGAACAACCTTATCTTCTCCAGTAACAATAGGTAGAACTCATAGAAATTATTAATACTTTAGGATGCATCATACAAATTGAAAATATTAATACTAATAATTATGTTGAATCTAGAGCTCATCGTTTCCTCTAAGAAATAAGTCAGTCCATTTAATCAAGTCAAATGATTATCCATGTTCTCTTATGCAGAACATGGATAAATCATCTGACAAAGATTTAAATGCATAAGTGAAACAAAGCCACCTGCATATGAGAAATACTTTGTAATTACTTTCCTTTGTTTCACTTTTCATTTACTGTTACTGTCTTGTTTCTCTTAGTTTATCAGCCACTTGCATATGAGAAATACAAAAAGTAGTATTAGCAATTTACAATCAAGCTATAGGGTTTGAAACATTTTCTTATCATGTTTAGTCACAATCCTTTTACTGAACATGAAGTAAAAAGGATGCACATTTTATAATTAACTTGACTTTGGGTATTTTTGTTTTGTTTCTTTGCACTTTGAATATTTCTCTCTTTTCATTATATCAATGAAAAACCTCGTTTCCTTTAAAAGAAAAATTCAACCAATTACTTGATTCTCGATTCTCGATTCTATCTCTATTTTGAGTACTTTGTTATCAGATTTTATTTCCATCAAGACTTTTCCTTATAATCAAAGCATAATGGTTGATATGCATTGTGATGATTTGACATAAAAATTATATATTTTTATTAGAAATATTATGTGGCATAGAATTCAGAAATATTATATGACATATTATGTTTAGAATATAAGCGTGCTCATGGATTGGTGAATTTGCTGCTAATGAGGTGGCACTAAGAGATTTTATTTAGCCTCTTGAAAATCTTGTTATTGTAAGTGGAAATAAGAACTGTTAACTAAAAGTTGGTGCTACCAATGGTAAAGGATATTCTGCAACACTAACTAGAAATTAGTCATATTACCATGTTTTTAAATAGAAAACAACATCGCATTATTTGCAAAATAATTATATAGTAAGACTGAACAATTGGCCAAGTACTGATCTCTCTCTCTCTCTCTCTCTCACGTGAAGTATTGGTGGTAAAGAAGTTCTTCCACGTAAAATTTTATCCAACTCATTCAAATATTGGTTTTGTTTGATGTGATTGCTCCTTGACCAGAGAAATTACCTGGATGTTTACCGCTTTGAATCATGGGGAGGTTCAACTATTCCAACTTACGTTTCTGGGCAACAGGTTTCTATTCACTCATTACATTTTATATTGATTAGTCTATTATGGTAGTCCTGGTCCTGCACATGGTTGCCTTTGAGCAAATCAACGAGTTCATTAATTATTCATAATTTCATATATGGGAAAGTTACATGCAATTATTGAAAAAAAATATTTTTCCTTAACAACAACAAGAACATTATTATCATTATTTTTGGTTTTGCTTCTCTGCATGAAAAATCACGCTTTTTGGCCTAGTGGTAAAAAAAGAGAAATTGTCTCAATAACAAACTAAGAGGTCATGGGTTCAATTCATGGTGGCCACCTATCTAGGAATCAATTTTCTACGAGTTATCTTGACATCCAAATGTTGTAGGGTCAGGCAGGTTGTCTCGTGAAATTAGTTTAGGTGCGTAAGTTGACCCGAACACTCACGGATATAAAAAAAATTATTAGCCAATAGTTTCCTTTAATCTCTTATTAAAAAGATGAAATTTTAGAATATCACAAACAATATGTAACAAATTGGTCTATCATTTGGTGGCAATTAGTTTTATTTACTAATGTTTTTACTTTCCATTTACTCTGTCAATGATACTTGTAACAACTCTTATGGCTAAAACAAAATCAATAACCAAGATTTAATTGAGAGAATTGTTTGGCCTTCTATTTGAGGAGGTTGAACTTAGCTTCTTCTTCTTCTTCTTCTTTTTAGAGTAGGTAATTAAAGGTGTCAATAACTGTATCTCCTGTGGCTGTTTCTTTCACAGTTTGTTCCAACAACATTAACCCTTGATTCGGGTGTCACTAGACCACCTCCCCTTCTGAGTGAAGCTGATTTGCTTTCTTGTATGGATAAGGTAACTGAGATGTGTTTGCTAACTGGGCTAATTCTGGGGTTTGAACTTTGAACCTGTATGCTGGACTAGAATTTATTTTGCAATTGAGTGGTGAAGCCTTTATCTTTAATTAAGTTCTTTTTTTGTTTGTTATTTAAGGAGGGAATTGGTACAGATGCAACAATGCATGACCACATCAAGAAGCTGTTGGATAGATTTTATGCAACGAAGGATGCAAACACTCGGTTCACACCAACTAACCTTGTAATGAGTTTGTATTTTGTCCCAGTCATTTTTTTCTTTCCTATACGCCTTCATTTTTATATGTGTTCTCTTGGAGCATTACTCTCTTTTCATTTTCTTAATGCAAAATGTTGGTATCCTTTTCGAAAAATAAATGTGATTGATCAGATGCTATCAACATTACCATTAATGCACGAGCTGATAAAAATTGTTGTTACATATGTTCTTATTATCATCTCATAGAAATAACAACTTTCATTCAGGAAAAAAGACTTTAAGTGTCAAAGAAAAAAAAACCCATCTCTGGGAGTGTTCCTGTATTGTATTGCTCGTAGGAAGATTAAGCTGATAGATTCTACTATGCAAATGAGGTTTTGCACATTTGTGTATTTATACAGATTTGCTATTACTTGTCTGTAAAGAGATGTTGCATTTATTTATTAACTCTCCATTTCTAAAATAATTTATAAGCAGTTCTTCAATGCTCACCATAGATTGTTGGCAGAATCAAATGACATAAACTCCACAAATATGGAAAGAAACCATCTTATGGTGCCCTTTTATTTTATCATTTGACTTAACCATATTATTGAGGAAAAAGTTGGGGGAGAAGTTGATGTTTGGTAGAGTCCAATTTGTTAATTTTCTTGAGTTTCTATGTACGGTTGTTTTAAGATCTTTATTAATTTCTTATTTTGTTGGATTAGATTTCTTTCAGTATATTTGAGGAGCTTTTGAACAACTTTATGGTTTACTTTCTTTCCCTACAATCATTTAGTTTTTTGGTTTCTTCTAAAAATTTACAATTCTTTCAGGGTGAGGCTCTGGTTATGGGATATGACGACATTGGGTGAGTATTTTTCTTTAGAGTATTATGTAGACGCCAGAATTTAAACAAACTCCTTTCATTGTATAGAAGTTCACATGAAATAGACTTGCTACTCTCAGAGAGAAATCATAGTAGCCTAGTAGCTTGTCGTATATACATTTTCTGCAGAAAATAAGATAATTCTTTCTAACTATGTTCTGTTAGTTTCAGTTGAAATCTCAAAATAATTAAATTTACCATAGTCCTTTAGCTTAAACTTTTGGGTCAAAGAACACCATCAGTTGTTTTGGCTAAATTCAGCGCATCATAGAGAAAATATATCCTTCTTTATGGGATTTTCTCATCTGAATATCTATCTTCATTGGAGTGCTTTCATATGTCCTTCCTATAGTTGGATTTTAACCTATCTATGTATTGTCTTTTTTTCCCTCCAGAAAACAAATCTTTTCTCTCATCAATTGCCTTTCTTTATAGGTCGGCGATTCTAGTTCTGAACTGTTCTCATTTTTATTCTCTTTTTTCTAGGTATAATCTGTGGAAGCCACACCTTAGAGCAATGATGGAGCATGAGATGAAAGCAGTTAGTGAGGGCACTAAGAGAAAAGATGAAGTGTTGGCTTCATGCTTGCAGCAGATGAAAACTTGCTTCTTAGATGTAAGAATTAATTGTTTTTTATTTTTATTTTTTTATATCCACGAGTGTCCGGGCCAGCTTATGTGCACTGCGACTAATTGTGCTCACAAGTTTTTGTCATGATTTTAATTTCTGACTTTGTCTCCACCTTATGAATGAAACTTGCACAGAATTGGTTTTAGTTGTGAAACTAAGTGTATTTGTTACAAATCAAAGTGCCAAAATAAAATTTCAAGTTATATTGCCACATCCTTGTCATTTCCTCTTTTTCCTAAAATGTTCATTGACTCGTATAGCTTGGGGAAATGGGGATGATTGATTAACAGAAGATTTAGGGAGTTACTTTTGTTTTTTTGCCTGAGACATTAAAAAGTACGTTTTTTCATAAGAAATTTAAAAATATCATTCATGAGAAACAATTGTGGGGTTATAAGAGGGATTTCCAATTAGTTAATAACGTTGAGGTGATTACATAAAAGCTTGAAATTAAGGGCCCAAAAAGACAGAAAAGAAAATGGTATCTTTCTCCTAAACCATCTTGTGAACTTTATATGCCTTGAGCCCTTTGACTTACTAATCTAATACTTTGTGAGGGAAGATACCTTAAAAGTGGTTGCTTCTACACGTTTGTTGATAATAAGGGACAAGATCCTTTGCTGTGCTTATAATTACTTGATTGTTAACGAACATTTTCACGTGTTCTTGCTATTCGATGTGCAATTCTGTGAAATCTACTCGATGCATATATTAAAATAGTTAGGGTCATTATATTATTGATGTAAATGTTTTGCTATTACTTTACATTCTTTAGTTTAGGGCTTCTTTGTACACTTATTACGTTATCTCCCTACCCTTTTTAAAATTAAAATTAAGAGAAATTATGAAACTCTCATTTTTTTAGACTACAAGAACTTTCAGCTCTAGGGTTTCTTTCTTAGTGCAGATAGGGTTTTTTTTTTTAAAAAATCTAGTGAGGCTCAAGGGAATCAGTCAACCCAAGGTGGTATCGACCTAGAATTTTATATCCTACATGTTATCTTGACAACTAAATGTAGTAGGGTTTGGTGATTGTCCCACAAGGATAGCCAAGATATGAATATCAAAAAAAAAAAAAAAAAAAAAAAACTTTAAGTGAGATTTAGGAGTTCCATTCACCAATTTAGAGTGACGACTAGCTGAATTTCTTTCTAAAATTTAAAGGACATTTTGACTGGTTGGACTTGCAGGAAGAAACTGGACCTACATGAACTTGAAACAAATTGGATTTCCTCCCACACCTTAATCGCAATTTTTTTTCCTGAATTACCCAAGTCTTGTAACCATCAGCAATTCAAACTGAATTTTCTTTTTATTTTGTAATCGTTAGAAGAAATTATTTGTTCTTTGGAACTGCATTCTTGACTTCAATATCTCGTAAATAAATTTGACACAATATGTAGAGTAATTAATCGTTTTTTTTTGTACTTCAATTTTAGTTTGTCCTTCTTGGTTAGTGCCTTGGTGAAAATTCTTGATGAATAGGGAGTTAATCTTTTATGTTTATGTACTTTTGGTGGATAATAAACTCCTTTTGGGTTAGAGTTTTTGGATATTTCTTTTCTTTCATGCTAAGTTGCATCATCTTTTACAGAAGATGTATACTGAATGATCTATGGGAAGTACCTTTTCATTTAATTGACTATAAGAAATAAAAAGTTAATTGACTTTTAAAAAACGAAATATAACAAGTCTGCGCTTTATTATAGAGGATTCTCAATGCCCGTAAACATTTTAATTTTATATGTGCTGAGATTTCAACTGTAAAATGTTCTAAAGGTAAATGGTATAATTTATTCTTCTAAGAAGTGTGAAGGATCTATTGCATTTATGATGTGTCTTTTTTCCGCTTTTTCCTCATAAACTTGGAAATATCTACAGGCAAGGGTCAATAAGCAAAAACTTCTTGAAGCAATGGAGGTTTTCTTTGAGAGGTCTTTCTACATTACTTGATCAAATTTTGTTTTTGTATTTTTCTTAACTGTTGATGCATCCTCTTTCACTATCAGATCTAATGGTTCTGGCGGGGATGAAAATCGTGCAGTTGGAGAAGTTGTTCAGCTGTGTGGGCTGTGTCAGGACTCAGATATGGTGCTTAAAAGAAACAGGGTAATGATATTTAAATTCTTGTTCATGGAAAATTAGGTATTTCAAGTCAGTAAATCATAAACCCTTTCAATTAATGTGAATTTGTCCATACTTCCTTCTACCCATTTCATTATAAAACTTTCAGAAATCAGAAAATTTTATTTATCTTTATATTTATTTATTTTGATTAAGGGAATCATCGTTGCATCTATTTTATTATGTATCATTCTTTTGGATGAACACTAGAAACTTTGATAACTAAGGTTTTAATGTCAAAATAAAACAAACACTACAAGAAAACATCGCAATGGTTACTAATAAATTGAATTGTAAAATATAAGGATCAAGTTGAAAAAATAATAAAACTATTATGGATGTTATGTAGTTAAGTATATTGATGAATACTGGTTGCCCACCATTATTTTGTTTCTTTAGATAAAAATCAGAAAATGTACATAAATTTGAAACTAGGTCATTAGCCTAGTTTGGCGTTTTCTGGGTTGTTATTTTTGTAGATTTATCTTTGAGTTTTGGTTCTCTAGCTTGTATTGGCCCAATTGTATATTTCTTTCTCAATACAAGCTCGGTTTTTTTTAATTAAAACAATCATTTTCCCGTAATAAAAAATTGGGTACTAGAAACCATAGGCCCCAAAGCTGGTCAAAATTATAATAGCTGCGAACAAAAGTATTTAGGCCAAACAACCAAATGGTCAGTTTTTTCCCCAATCTTTTCAAATCTGTCTTCGGTAGTTGAAACTTGAAACTAAATTTGTCCTAATATTTTTGTTTTTATTTCTTTTCATTTTTATTTTTTGTAGTAACTATCTTGAATAGTTCACTTTGACAATCTGCAGGATGGAAATTACATGGTTGGATGTTTGGCCTTTCCCCAGGTGTGATATGACCATCTTCCATGATCGGTGCTTTTCATAAATTTATAAATAGGATATTGGCATATTAAGTAAATTTTTTTTTGAAACAGAGACAAAACTTCTTTATTAATTAGAACTCTAAGTCAAGAGAATTATACAAAAAGAGCAATAAAGAAGAAATAGAAAGGGGACATCTCAACTAGATTGACACCCTTTTAACGCCAATCATCATAGCAAAACAAAACCAACAGAGGAGCAACCTAAAAGCAAACAGCCTATTACAAGGGTCCAGAAAAAAAAACATAAAATTCAGAAAAAACCCCAAAAAACAATTGGAATATTAAGTAAATTAGTAAACGGCTGCTTTACTTTGTTCACCTTTTTTATTTTTGGGCCACTTAGTTTTCTCTATCAATGTTTTCTTGGTGTTATTTTTTTTTACCTTCCTTCGGGATTTATATACTTTGAGCATTATACTCCTTTCATTTTATTAACGAAAAAATTTATTTCCTTTTCAAAAAAAAAAAAAAAAAAAAAAAAACAGAAATAACCTGTCAAATGAAAAAGAAAAAACAACAACCAACCAAATGGAAGGACCCAGCTACAACGGAAAAAAAAAACTGTCAAAGGAAAAAAGAAAAAACATCTAGAAAAATTACTATAAAAAACCTAAAATAAAACAAATGAACAAACCAACAACAAAATTAACCTGCATCAAAGAACAAAAAAAACCCAAAGAAAATATTTGAGAAACTGTTAGGATACTTCCTAACAAGAATCAAGATAATCCAAGTATAAAAGAACTTGGAACCTCCTTCTTGAGTGCTCTCACTCAAGTCTAGATCACTCCACAGCTTTTTATTTATACAAAATCTAGTAATTAACTCTCTATCTAAACCCTTAAATCCCTATTCCCATACTAATTGTTATGAAATCAACAATTAAGCAATAGAAGAACGTAAAGATCGAGACACAGATATATTTGGTTTACTAATCATGTGTTTGCTACGTCTACGGATAAAGGGAGAACAAATACTATTAGAGAGAATGTTTTCAGAATATAATATGGTGCCACTAGGTTAAAGAATTTATATGTGTACATCCCTAGGGTCAAAATCATAAATGACTATATATGCACAATTATGAAAAACTAAAGAGCGAGTCCTCTGTACTGGGTTGTTTGTAGTGCTACATAACGAATTCAATGCATTCCAATTCCAACACTAATATCTTGACACCTAACACAACTTAGAAAGCAAACAAAATTGACCAACAAAATAACTACTTCCAAGCAGCCAAAGCCAACCCGACAAGTTAACTGGCAAGCCAACAATGGAGGATAATTTTAGACCAACTTGAGGGGGAGGGGAGTGTTAATTTATGTTTTAATATTTGCTTTATTAGATGTAATTATAGCGTGATTATTTTGGTAGGATTTTTTTCTTATGTTTTACTTTTAGGTCTCGCTTCTATTTAAGATAGACCTTTGTGTTCTTGTAAAGTTAGAAATAGAGGAATTAGTCAATAAAATTCCAATTTTACCTACAAAAGCACGCCTTGAAAAAACAAATAACGGTAGGAAAATATTAGAGCAACAGGGGCAACACGAAGTAGCCAAGAAAGAACCAGACTTCAAAACTTCAAAACTTCAAAAGATAAAAAAGATCTCTCCAGCTGACAAACTTCACAAATGATGTGAAAGGACCTGAAAAGAGGAGAAAGACTTCCAACGAAGGGCCAAACTTGTAACTGAAAGGTTTTGGAGCCTTGACTGCGAATTATGTGGTTCTCATGCGGGCATGCATGGCACAAATTTTTTGAACTTGCTAGCTTGTTCTAAATCTAGATAACAATTGTACTGATTAAAAAATTCCAACCTGTTCTAAGTGGTGTATCTTTTGTATTGAGAAAACATATTGATTTTTGTGTTAGCAACAGTCACTGCCCCTATTTATATGTTAGATGGTTATTTATCGTATATCTTGACAAATTTCCAGTGTAGAAATGTTGTCTGGCTCCCAGGATCCATTGCAGAAGCTACAGTAACCTCTGATCGTTGCACCTTGTGCACTCCAGGTTTCTATCTTTTACTAGCTTCAACTTCACTTCTGTTCTTTTCCTAAAATGATTGGAAATAACCTTACTGTAAACATCATTACACGTTTGCATCTATGGTTGGATTGAAGGCCTTACTTGAAAATGAATGGCAAAATTATATGCGACCACATTTCACGTGGTATGTTGGATTCCAGTATTTTTAAAACATTAATAAATAAAACCAGAAAATGATTTTTGTTTTAACATATTACCTGATGCTGTTTTGTTAATTCTCTTTGCCCGGCTGTTTTAGAAAATTATATTTTCATGTTCTTGTCGTGTTATTTTCAGGTCTAGTGTTCATTTCATCCGAAGTTGTCATTGATTTGGGATTTCATTAATGTTCTTTTCTATTTTCTTATGATGTTGTCAAGGATTTCTGTATAGTATAGATCTGGAAATAATGTACGTCCTTTATTTTCTGAAAACTTCAAACAGGCCCTGTTTACTTAATCCAATTCAAGTTTCGCCAGCTGGAAATACCACCAAACTACAATGCTAATCACTTGGGTACGTACTATTATTTTAATCATGGAGACTTCATTTGAATTATGTATTAAATACACCATTGAACTAAAAAAACAAATCCCCGTGTTCAACAATGTCTCTTTAGTATCAAAAGTGATTATGTTTTACTTGAGGAAAGCAACCTTTGTAGGAACTGAAATTAACCAATTAACCTCTTACTGCAAGGTAAGCTAACTCAGTACAATGCAGTAATTGCAGTTTGCACACAACGAAACAGTTGAATACTCGCAAGACAGTAAAATTTTGATATTTGAGCTTTTTAACTCACCACATCGAATTTTTTATTAGTATCTTGGTGCCATTTCGGTGATATCATAAACATACTTTGATATTTGAGAAAAAGTGAAAGGGAAGCTACTCCATTTATTTTCATAAACATCCGCAATGCTTCGTGAACCTACAAATATAAAATACTATCAGTCAGACAAAGAAGGTAAGCTGTCAATAACATGAAAGCGGAATAGGCTTGTCTGGTTCATTAGTCTTCTCTTTCCCTTATTATAAGTAGAACTCACGAACTCACTTCTTGTTGTACCATTTGCAATACTGTCTTCTTTTGTATAGTTTTTCCTTCGTTTCTCCCTTGATCTAAGTACTAAATTCTTGGTTCTTTTATTTATGATTAGGTTGTGTAGGTGGTTGTGATGATATTCTTAGGCAATTGACTGAAATCTGTGGTACTGGATCCCGCGTATCAGGCATGTACTTTTTGTGCAGTTATTTCTTCAAATTATTTGAGATGTGCTAGTTTTGTTTTGTTTTGTTTTTGGAGTTAGGGATCAAGAAACAGCATGAACTTGCTTATTGCTGTTAAATTGTTTACATTTACTATTTGATGAAGATGTCCTGAAATTTGTTTGGTTGATCAAAGTGTCCTCTACATCGCATTAAGCTAAAGAAAATTTACCATCCAATTCTCCCCGTACCTCTTTTTACTTCTTCAAGTTGAAGTTTCTGGGGAGCAACAACAGGTTTTTGAATGCTGAATGCTGTTCATTGCCATCTAAGTAAAATGTGTATGTTTATAAATTGGATTTTTTAGGTAATTTATAAATTGGTTTTGGAGGGTGCGATATACTAGCACTAATACACCGGATTCCATCAGAACTCCGTAGTTAAACATGTTTAGGCGAGGGTAATACTTTGTTGTGTGCACAAGGAAGTCCTCGTCATACTCCTTTTATAAATTGGTTTAGGAATAAGCATTAATCAATAGTCTCATTAGCTGTTCAATAAATTATTTTCTAAATCTCAAATATTTTGGTCCAATGGAGTCAACGCTCTAATATGTGGGATTTGGTTCAAACTTAATTCGAAGGTTTTCCACGACAAATTGCTTGATCGGTCAGATCGATTGGACTCAACATGTCTTCTTGCCTCATCATGATGTTCTCAATCTAAAGCTTTTACTAATTATTCCACCAAGGACATTTACTTGAATTGGAATGTTGTCATTTCTTCGGTTTTATTTATATCTTTGTATTACTTATTTCGAATTGGAATGTATTTTCTAGCACTAGGTTCTTTTCATTAAAGTATTGATTCCGTTTTTTTTAAAAAAAAGAAAAAAATCCTCTTATATAAAAGCACAAATTAGAAGGAAAAATAATCCACATGATTCAAGAAATAAAAGGAACACTTCCGATCACTTTTCCCCCCATTTTACTTTTTGCACATTCAAATTATGTTTTGCAGCTAGAGGTCGAGGGACTTCATCATCCAATGTGGATAACCCCGGACAAAGTGTTTGCATTTTATGCCAACAAGTAGGGCATTCCTCAAATGATTGCCCTTCCCAATCTGTAGGTTCCAGAAGTGCTCAGCGTCGGCAAAGTGGTAAATCATGATTTTCTGTTGTCTCTCGTTATAATTGAATTCTTGATACTCTTTAAATATTTCTTAATGGTTTATGTGCCAAATGCTGTAAACATAGAGATGTTTACCGTCATATGTTTGTCCTTTGGGTCATTTTCATATGACCGAGCTCACATTTCATGAAGGATTGATTTACCTATTTTTCTTCTTAGTTTCACTGTAATTCTTCTTCTACTTCTGAGAAAATTGTAATCATTGTTATTTTAATGAAAGGATTCTAACAACTTATTGTATGCACACAAAGTCTGAACTTTTGACATGGCGGGTCATCTTCTTTCAGATTCCTTTTATTGCTGTTGATAAATTTCAAAACCTAGCATTTTCTTTTATTCTTATTTTATGTTTTGTTGGCAGGAGAATCTTCAGTTTCATGTAGTAGCTGTGGCACACCATGCGTCTTACGGACTGCTAATACTACCAATAATAGGGGTAGAAAGTTCTACAAATGTCAATCTCAGGAGTGCAATTTCTTCGTGTATGCAAGCTCCCTTTAAGTTTGTTTTGATCTCTTTTAAACTTTTTTTTTTTTTTTTTTAAATGATATTAGGTTAACAACTTGACATGAAAACTCAAGCACTTGACAATAATGATATCTACCTTGATATTAAAACCGTATTTATACGTCTATGTTAGCTTATTCCATTTCCTTCTACCCAGAAATCAACTGCTCATGCCTAGTTTCTATGCGACAATAAGTTTAAAAACTTTATGAAGTAACCATCATATTTAAATCAAAATTGATATGTTTACATTTTCTTATTCCATTTCCTTCTACTTGGAAATCAACTATATCTTATTCTCCCCACCCCCAAACACATACACACAGAGAGAGAAAGAGGTAAAAACAATGTGGTATTGAACCCTTACTTCTTTTAGTTGTCTCTCTTTATATACCCTTGTATTTTTTCATTTCTTTTTAGAAACATTTGGATTCAAATTTAAACCGTTGATATGGCTTATACTTGTCTCTTGTTAACATAAATGTAAACAATGCATCCTCTTGCAGATGGGAAGACAACGTAGACAATGGCAATGGAGGAAATAGTGCTCAACGGTCAAATGTCAGGAACTCAGGCTCTGCACCATCTAATCCTAACCCTGGTCAAAACACAGGACGTGGTCGGGGTTGGGGTCGAGATCAGGGTCAAGGTCAGATTGCAGCAACATTTGTGTCAGCAACTGGTGAGCCAATATCTGATAGAAGATGTTTTGTTTGTGGTGATCCGTCACACTTTGCAAATGTTTGCCCTAACCGTGGTGCTTGATGCCTTTCCACAACTGTAAGTTCTATACAGAATTTGTTCTACGAAAAGTGATGCTGTGAAGATCACTTTTGAGGGGGAAAAAAATTCTAATATTATCTTAATTGATTGACCATTACATTACCTGTACAGTTATTTTGAAATAGGATTTGCAAACCCTATAGATTAGGTGAAATTAATATATATATATATATATAAGCCCCTGTTTATGGTGTTCAATCAAATTACTTCACAATTCATAAATTCAAGACCTAACATGGACACCACATATTGTTTCTCCCGTTGATAAGCTCACAATTGATTTTAAGCTTACTCATGCATTCTCCCTATCAACTTATGTTATAAAATTAAACAACATCGATACATTTGTTCTCCTCTTTCAGGATCTGATTTTCAATTCTCTCATCTACTTTGTCAATGACATTCTCCTTTACTTCTCCATCTCCATCATGATCACGACTAGAAAGTATTGCTTCAACCCAACATTTGAGCTCTTTAGTAGCCGATTCATCTATAACAAAAAAAAAAAAAAAATCATCAGTCTCTCGTCATGTTGAACGGATGTTCGTATGTTGAAAAGTGTGTAGACTAGAAATGACCTAGTCTAGGAACTGTATGTCCTTGAGGATGCCTTATGATGAGAGGCTCATGGAAGACCGAAGCAAGTTGTTGAGAAGGAAGTTTCAACCAATCCTTTTCACCTATGAAGTGAACAGATTTAACCTTTATTTTGTGTTTGTAGGCAACTTCACATATGCTTTCATCTTTGAATTTTGTTCCTGATATTGACACAAACATTTTGATTGGTGGATGCTCTTTCAACACCTTTCCCTGTTTTCCATTTCCAATTACTTTTCTCAGTTTATTTTATACTTTATACAAAATCAATACTCATATAAACATTCAGAAGTTTCAATATTGACATTTGCTTCAAAATCATACTCTTCCAGATGCTTTTTTTTGTTCAAATCAAATGTATATGGATGTCATGGCTAATCCTCTTTGACTTGGATATAATTTATTGCAATCATTCACTAACTTAATTATATTTAATAATATTTATCAATATAACTATACTTTTTGCAATGTTTTTATTTCACTCATTTGAAATCAAAATGGTTATTTCACTTATTTTATATATTTTTTCGATTAATTAATGTATACCTGTGCTTGGTAACCCAATAAGAGTGCTGACAACACTGCTCCCTGAATAAAGAGTTGAATTTTAATTAGGCTTATTTTTTAATATAGTAAAATCATCGGAAAAGGTATTTAAAATAATTTTTATTTTAATTACTCTACCATATAACAACGTTATAATAAACCCTTAAAAATATACCTTTGGAGTTATGTTGAAGGTTATTTAAACATACTTATCTATTTCATCAACAAGGAAACAATTTTTATGTTCCGTTTGGGCTATGATTCAAAAATTATTTTGAAAAACAAAAAATTTAATGAAAAATAAAAATATATATATTTTCTTTTATATTTGAAAACACATTTGGTTTCAATTTAAAATTTTGAAATTCATATTTAAAATTCAAAAATTGTGTTTGATTATGCATTTGAAAATACAATAGTGTATCTTATGTTTACAACTTTTTAAAACAAAATCTAAAGATAAAGAAAATGACAGTTATTTATTATTTTCGAAAATGAATGATTTCACGTGTTGTTTTTTAAAATCGTTTTTAAAATCAAGTATACTAAATACATTTCATTATTATTTTTTTTGTATTTTTTGTTTTTGAAAACTTAAAAATAAAAACGAATCACAAACCAAATTGGACTAATATTTTCGTTAATTCATAACTTTGACTAATAAACTGGTGAGACTAATCTAAATACCTTTTAAATTTTAATATCTGAATTAAAATAGAAAAAAAAGTATATTTTAATTTAGTGATAATTCAAATATATTTCTTCTTGGGAAATAGAAAGTTGAAATAAAAATAAAAGAAACATACTTGAGAAAAACCCAATAAGCCATGAAAAGGGCCATTTGTAGTGATGTAGTTGCTTACATAATCTATGCATTCTTCCAAGTTTTTGTATTCTGTGAAATCCTGCCATGTTCAAATTCAAACAAAAAATATATATATATATCACTTTCTTTGAAATACACACACACACACACACATGTATTGAGATATTAGAAAACGATATTTTGATTTTAAATTGTACCTCATTAAATTGAAACCATTCAAAATAAGGAGGTGGAAAATATCCTTCTATCTCTGATTTTCCTCCTGCTGGAAATATACCATCTGGAAATTCCTGTTTAAATATACAAATTATTATTATTATTATTATTTTTATTATATATCGTGCATTTGAAAATATTTTACCGTAAAATTTACTCGTCGAAGAATTGAACTACAAATTTTTTAGTCACTAACGTATGTTATAAGTTAGGTCAAGTAAAGGGTGTTTTGGTCAAAATTTTTGTTTTTATCGTAAGTTGAAATTGAATGAATATAAAATTGATTGTTCCTCGAATTACTAAAAAAGTGTGAATTCAATATAAGTGTACAATCTTAAGAATTGACCTAACAACAAAAATTAAATATATAAATAATATATAAATAAAAAAAACAACTAAAATGAACACTAAGCTCAAATGCCCATAAGCTCATATTATCGCCCATAAGATCGTAATTTAATTTAAAGAATAATAAAAGTCTTAAAAACAAAGCTAAACAAAATTAGAACAATACTAACGTTCCAAAAAAAAAAAAGGTTTCCTACCAAACCCTAAATCTTTAAAGTTTTGGAATCTTTTCACAAACAAAGTTTTCCAAAAGTTTTTTTTTTTTTTCTTTCAAACAGTTACTACGGAATTTAACCCACAATGTAAGTTGTTAATATGGAGAAAGATGAAGTCTTCTCATCAAAGAGATCACGTGACCCGTAAATTAATCCAATAACACACACATCGTATTGAGATAGTGATATTAATTATGTACAGTCGTTTATCAAAATTTAAAAACCAAAAAATTCGTTAGAAAAGGAGTTCGTGAAATATTATGGAAGATGTATACATACATATAACATAACATACCATATCAAAATGAGCAAAAATGGAAGGATCCCATTTGCTAAGTTGCTTTCTAAGAAAACTTCCATTTGTTCTAAATCCATGAAGGCATAATATCTTCAATCTTTCTTTATCATCTCTTTTGCCACTGATCTCCATTTCATTTCACTTCCACACACCACAACCCTTTCTTTTCCCCCAATTTCATTTATAGGGATAATATGTCTTCTTCAACTAACTTAATCATAGACTTAAACTCTTCAACTACCTCTCCTTTAATTTATTGCTTGGTTTACCTACGTGGTTCTCATTCATCCATACATTTTACCTATAAAAAATAAATTATTAAGATGAACCAACCGTTAAATATTTTATTAAAATTGCCGTTACTAGTAAACATAGTTAATTAAGACGTATCCATACACTCTTGACCGATGATCTATGTTGCTAGAATTTATTCAACGCTTGATGTATATATATGCATGACAACATAAGTTTGAAAGACTAAAACATCGGACTTAAGTTTACCTTTAACAAAGTAATTAATTTAATCTTAAGTATGTTAAGATCTTCCATTTTAAGATAAAATCACAACGGAACTTTTAGTACTTTTCTTTGCTATATATGTTTTACTACTACACTAATCATGGAGATGAAAAACTCAATTTTTGCTAAAAGTTCATCTTGATCTTCTTTTTGAAAAAGAAATAAATAGATAGCTTTTAAACGTAGACCGATCGCAATAGACTATTATTATATGTATATATCATGATAGACATAGACAATAGTCTATTTTCATATATATTGCACTATTTTACCCTGATTTTAAATATTCTTTAGAAGTCTTGTCCTTTAACTTAATTTTCCTTTCTTTTCACGGAAAAAAATATAATTTTAACTATTGACATGTAATTACCTTTTTTAGATCTTGATTTTAATATATATTTTTCTAAAACAAAATTTGGTGGTATATACATAAATAATTTCCCTAAATTAAAAGTTAATATACAAATAATATTTTCCAATGTACAATAAAGTAAAAACAAAATACTAATTTTCCAAAAGTTTCGTTTTTGGACAAAAGAAGAAGAGAGTTTTCAAAAAAGTGATCACCACGTTGGGAGCATTTTGGTAAATATACATTTCCATAACGACCAAAACCGAAAAAGACGTAAAACCCAAATTGAAGTCCTCGCCATTGCTAAGCACTCAATATCCATTTTCCGATATCATTTCAACCAAAGAAATCTCTCAGATTTTTTTATAATCTCTGTTCCAGTTGCTGAGTTTTCGATTCAATCATCTTCTTTTTTTCTATGTAAGTAATTGCAGTTACGTTCTTAATCTCACTCTTCTTCTCTTTGTTGTTCTGCTGACTGATTTTTCACTCCTTCGCTTATCTCTGTACTGGATTTCCGTGTTGATAAAAGAAATGGCGGTTGGGAAGGAACAGGTGAAGCATGAGATTGTTAAGCCTCGTAATGACAAAAGAGAGTACAGAAGAATCGTCCTTAAGAACTCCCTTGAAGTTCTACTCGTCAGTGATCCTGATACTGATAAGGTAATGCCAGCTTTCACTTTTTGTTTTCTTTTTCAATTTGATTATTTTTTTCTTCGTGATTTTATATTGGGTGAATTTGCTTAAATTAGGGCTCTGATTTCTTGAATTCGTTTGTGTCCGTGTGCGTTCTTAAAATGTGATTATCTGATTGAGTTTCAGTGTGCTGCTTCCATGACTGTTGATGTTGGTTCGTTCAGCGACCCCGAAGGCCTAGAGGGTTTAGCCCATTTTCTTGGTGAGAACTTGGTTTCGTTCCTTTAGACTTTCATTGGTGATGTTTACGCTTGCTTCTTGTTCTCTGATCATTTGCTAGCTTTTACGTGTTTTGAGAAGGCTCATTAACTATTTAAGGCATGGCAAAACATTTGAGATATAGAATGAAACCATTGGTTTGGAATTCTTAACTAAAAACAGTTTCTGAAGCAAACATTATTTTCGGCGAGGATAATTTTGAAAGGCTGTTTCAAAAGCAGTTTTTATTGGTGCTTTTGAAGTTATTTGTTTAATGTACTCATTAGTTATTTTCCAAAGTAATTTGTTTTGAATGGATTGGAGAAAGTTAGAATTTAGTTCCCATATGGTTTAAATAAATGCAAAGACAATAACAATAAGTAAATATATATTTTAAATATTGGTTTAATTTAAAAATGTAGAAAAGAAATTTGAAATTGTAGCAACAATTCAAGCAGTTTTAACTTTTAAGAAACAACGTTTAGAAACTTCACCAAATCCTGCAAAGTACTGACATGTAGTGGAAGAACTACACAAGGGATGTTTATGATTGGAGTTGCTGGGTCATGTTTTATAGTAGTATGCTAGTTCTTACTCTTTATTATTATTAATTTTTTCACTTTGGCTTCTTTTTGTTAAGCTTATTTACAATTTCTTGACAGAGCATATGCTGTTTTATGCAAGTGAAAAGTATCCACAGGAGGACAGTTACTCAAAATATATCAAAGAGGTATGTGTAATTACTGTCTACAGAAGTGCGTTTGTCTAATTGCACTTGTTTATTCATGCATGTGAAGTTAATGGATGCTGATATGCATGGTTAATTTGCTTTTTGCTTCTTGGTGGTGCTATAGAAATAGAAAATTCTTTTGTAATTATCCTCTTTCTTTGATTCTTTAAGATTGTGTCTTTGCTTCTAAATCTGGAAGAAAAAGGGTTCAAAGATCCTTTTCGCGTGCACCTTTTATTTGATTGTGTCTTTGCTTCTAAATATTGGTTCCACCTTCTCCAAGCATTCGATTTTTGTTGGGTTTTTTATCATGTTTTTAAGAACAATGTGTAATTTGATGGTCCAGACTTGAAGAGGAAGACAGCTGAATGTTTGTGGACAAATGGAGTAAAAGCACTTTTAGCTGAAATCTGGTTTGAAAGAAACCAAAGAGTCTTCCATAATAAATCACCGACTTGGATGGAACGCTATGATTCTGCTCGTTTGAATGCATTTTCATGGTGCTCATTATCCAAAATTTTTCAGGATTATTCTTCATAGGAGATTGTTTTAAATTGGCCACCCTCCATAGCATCCCCACCTTGAAGTTCTAGATTATCATGTCTCCCAGATCAGCCTTATGCTCCAATCAGTTTTTTGTCAATCAAGGATTATTATTTTTGTTTTGTATTCGGTTTGCTGCCTTGCTTTATGATTCTGTTGTGGATAGTTTTTTTTTTCTATTATCTTATTTGGCCTTGTATTGTGGCCTTTATTTGATATTGTTTTACTGTATTGCTTTTATTATCCTGATATGTGAGTTTTTATTTTCGCTTTTTGGATGTGATGAAGGCGCTAAGGGGGTGTCAACCTAGTTGAGATGTCTAGGCGCGCCTGCTGATCCTCCCCCTCCCCACTATTGCTCTTTGTATACCTCTCATGTACATTCAGCTGTCTCTCTATTTTCAATACTAATAATAGTGAGACTCGTATCCTTTTCTAAGAAAAATATCCTTTTCTCGTGGGCTCTTTTTTCATGCTTTTG